>CM075776.1:60899582-60909582 GCA_037974665.1 Ehretia macrophylla | reverse complement strand
TGTTTAAAAGAGCCTCTTTGTACATAAGTACAATCATTGGTCTTTTTGAAATCAAAGCTCTCTTAACCTCACTTGCTTTTGCATAAAAATTTCTTTGTTTTCCCTCTGTTTTTACCTCCTTGGCCGAATTCTTTTCTCTCCTCACTACCTTTCCAGATTCGGCCTTGCTTTTGTTCTTTTCATTCTCAATCTTTTGCTCACTCAAATTCTTTTGATCACTCAAGTTATTTTGATCACTCAATTTTTGTAACCTCACTTGATCCTCATAGACTTGTTTTGGTGTCATTGGAACTAGAGTGATTGTCCGTTGATTGAACATGAATGAGTACTTGTTGGTGAAGCCATCATGTTGTACACGTCGATCAAATTGCCATGGTCTTCCCAAGAGAAGATGTCCAGCATGCATAGGTACCACATCACACAACACTTCATCCTCATATTTTCCAATGCGAAACGACACCATAACCTGTTTTGTAACCCTTACCTCACCACAATCGTTCAACTATTGCAGCTTGTATGGACGTGGATGCTTAATTGTTGTGAGCCCTAACTTGTCAACCATTGAAGCACTAGCAACGTTAATACAACTACCACCATCAATAATAACACTACATACCTTATCTTTCACGTGGCAGCGGGTATGAAAGATGTTCTAACGTTGCACTACTTCTTCCTCCTCTTTAGCTTGTAAGCTCAAAGCTCGTCGTGCCACTAGTCCAAGCATCTCTCCATAATCTGCCCCAAATTCCTCTTCTTCACCTACTTCGGTGTCCTCTAGTATTGGCATGTCATCAGATTGCGTTTCATCTTCAGACTCAATCTCCCCACTTTCCAAAACTATCATTGCTCTCTTGTTTGGACATTGGCTAGCTATGTGCCCTCGTCCCTGACATTTAAAGCATTTAATATCACTAGAACGAGTTGCAGGAGGGGCTGTTTTACCTTGAGAAGTCGTGGCATGGGTGGATGTTTTGGGCTCGGTCTTGACCTTGGAAATAGACGAACTATCCTCCTTTCTTGGGTAGCTTGACCTCCAAGGTGATGCACTTGAGTGTTGCAGGGCTGGTCTTGGTCGTGAACTACCCCTCTTCAATTGCTTCTCCACCTTAATTGCCATATGCACCAAATCTTCTAACTCAACATAATGATGCAACTCAATGGTGTTGGCAATTTCTCGATTCAGCCCATTCAGAAACCTAGGCATTGTTGATTCCCGATCTTCCTCTACATTGGCTCTAATCATAGCCATCTCCATCTCTTTGTAATAATCATCCACACTTTTATTACCTTGATGAAGTCCTTGCAGCTTGAGGTATAAGTCCCTGTAGTAATGACTGGGTACAAATCGCCTCCTCATCACTCTCTTCATCTCATCCCAAGTTGCCACAGGATGTTCTCCATTGCGCCTCCTATTGAGACACAATTGATCCCACCACACTATAGCATAATCAGTAAATTCAATTGCAGCAAGCTTTACCTTTTTCAACTCAGAATAGTTGTGGCAATCAAACACCAACTCAATCTTCTTTTCCCACTCAAGATAGGCTTCCGGATCACTCCTTCCTTGAAACGCAGGAATCTTCATCTTGATGCTTCCTAAGTTGTTATCAACACGATCAACACGATCCCTAGCATCTCTATCCCGACCATGTCGCCTATTGCTGCCCATCGAAATTCTGTCAAACTCTTCATCTAAACCTTCCTCATCGATCTCATCAACATCTTCAACATCTTCCACTCTTTGCCGCATTCTGTTCCTCCTGGGTACATTCGGAGCAACTAGTGGTTGCACCCTTTCCGGCCTCTGTTCTACCCTATCCAACCTCTCATGAATCTGCTCCAATTCAGCCCTCATCATTCGTCTCATCTCTCCCATCAATGCCTGCATCTGTAAGTTCTGTCCAACGGGTTGTTGAACACCTTCATTAATGTTGTCTGCTTGATTTTGAGACATGATTAATTTTCACTCCCTCACGTGTTTCACTCAACTCAATTTAGCTTTTACCCTTTAATAATCTCACGCACTCTGCCTTTTTCCTCTCGTATTCTCCTTCAAGTTCCCTAGAACTAAACAAGAGTACCAAGATAGGCACTAAAGCAGCGTATTACTTTTTTTTTTTTTCGAAATTTGATGATTTTTTTTTTTTAGACCTCTAAGACTCTGGAAACAAGGTTAGAGAAAGAAACTTGAATAAAACTCAAAGAAGGAAACCTAGAGAAATAAGGAAAGTTGCAAAAACCCTATTCTAAAACACAAAAATGCCCAAAACTCATAGCAAACGTTGGAATTTGGCCCTAAGAGGGTGGTGCCCACAGCTAAGCTGTGGGTTATGCTCAGAACGTCGTTTCCCTTCAGAAAAGCTTGGCCACGAAGGCTAATTCAACCAAAAAAAAAAAAAGTTTTTTACTGTTCACTGTTTTGCTTTTTTTTTTTTTTTTCAGCTCCGAAATTTTTTTTTTTGTGTTTTTTTGATCTTTTTCTTGACCTTTCTTTTCTGTTTTTTTTTATATTTATTTTCCAGAAACGAAACACAATGAGCAAGTCACAAGAATTCAAATTTAGAAGCACAAGAAACCCTAATTCAAGATTCTAGGGTTTGGCCAATTGAAAGCTAAACAAGAAACAAAATTGACAGCAAGAAAACAAAATTGAAGACAAGACTCAAGAAACGGAGAACAAGACTCAAGACACGAAATTAAAAGAACAAGAACGGAATTAAGACACAACCAAGAAAACGAATTGGAAGCAAGACACGGATTTGGCAAGAAAACAAGAAACGGAATTGAAAAGAAAACAAGACATGGAATTTAGACACAACTAAAAACGAGGAATTCAAGGAAAAGGAATTGAAAGCAAGACTCAATCAAGAACCAAGAAAGAAAATTGAAACCTAATCTAGACACACAAAATTGACCAAGAAAACAAGAAAAAAGGATAGGCAAACCTGATAAACCTAAGCTCTGATTACCAACTGATACGAACCTGGTCAACATGTGCCAAGACCCAACACCAAGATTGGTAAAACAAACCCAAGATCTTTCAAGAATGGATGGAACCGCGACCCTTTGCCTAGCAAGACAAGAACCTTGGTATAGTGAATATGATGGAAACCGCGACCCGTTGCTTAGAAAAGCAAGAACCTTGGTATAGTTGAGGACGCCACAAACGAGGATGGAGATCTCGTTTGATAAGTCAGAGTTGAACGCCACAAGAATAATCTTGATAAGTTCGAAAAAGTTCTTGAGAACTTAAGGAGAATAATCTCACAATTTAATTTCAGAATCGTCTAACTTTATTATCACAAAAAGTGCCTTATATAGGAAACAAACTTGGAAAAGGACTCCTAAACCCTAGCCCAAGTAGGAAAAACGTGAATAGTAACTAGGTCAAAGGAAACAAACTTGAAGACCAAGAAAAGACTCCTATTTACTATTCACGTGAATAGTGACGTGAATAGTAACTAAAAAGGAAGCAAACTTGCAGCCCAAGAAAAGCTCCTTTCTAGTGTGAACACCTAATCTTGCAGCCCAAGAAAGTTTCTCTCCTAGTGTGAACACCTAAATTTGTCTATAGGAAATTAAACTAAAACTGAAAACTAAAACTAGGATAAAATTACAAAGAAATCAAATCTTGACTAAATCTTCAAATCTTCTTGAAACTTCTTGAAGAATCTTGAAGTTCTTGAATCTTGTAAATAGAATCTTGACTCGAATCTTTGCTGGAAAATTCATCCAAAAGGTTCAATGAATGTGGACGCCTAGTTGGCTTTCTTGTGGATCTACTTGGAGGAGTAACACCAGCCTTTCTTCATCTCTACTAGCCAACACACTTTCCTCTTGTTGTAGAACTTTATCAACCAAATTATTCAGCTCTTCCTTGAACTTTTTAGCGCGAGCTCTTGTCACTGGACCAACTGGCACTTGCATTGAATCTGGAACATTCTTAACAGCCTTGATGTCCTCATCAATTAATTAATCAAATAACCAACTAACAACTAAGTTAGATGACAAAGTAGGCCACCCAACTTAACATGCATTAAACCACACAACCAATCTCAAATCTACCCAAAGACAACATTTCAACATTTAAAGAAATACTACACAAACTTCCAACAATCATAACTTACAATCTACTAATCCAATAACCTCCAAACCACTTTCTATCACTCACCCACTCATGCAACTACATTAACCTCACTAGAGACCAACCAAAAGCCATCCAAAACAATCCCAACAATCCTAATTTTGGCAATGCTCTTGGCTTACTTTTTTGCGATTTTGGTACAACATTCCAATCAAAATTTGGCATTACAACATCACTACCCTGCAATTAACAAACTTTTAGAATCCTCAACCAACCAATTTCAACCACTACAACAACAATTATTCAACAATAAGCCAAATACTCAACTTTAATACCCGAAAAATAGAAATACATGCTACTATCATTCAAAACTTATATAAACGCACATAAATGATCCTTGGCATCTACTGAGCAACAATCTAACAACAATTTAACATTTCATCTGATAAAAATTCAATTATATGAAAATGACATAAAATAGCATTTTGAGATCTAAAAATTTTCTCTCACCTTTGATCTGAAACAAAGCTAGGAATGCATGCAATAGGTGTCCAACAAGTAGAATCCAACTCGGTTTGAAAAGCTTTGGCCAAAAACTAAGTTTTCTAAAGAAAATTTGTTTTGAAAACCTTTGAAATTCTTCTCTACTTTTCTCCCTCAACCTCTTGGCCTTGTGTGTGTTTTGTGAGTGTGTTTGCTTTGTTTTTAATGTGTGTTGATAACTAAATAGGCTAAGTCAACAAAAATGAAAAAGTCAAAGTCGATTTCTAGTCTTTTAATTAGTATTTTTTAGTCTTTTAATTGTTTTTTCTTGACTATTTTGCTTACCCATATGCATTTAACACTTAGACTATTTTAAGTAGCATATTTTTAGGTGACAACAATTTTCATATGCATACATTAACACCCGACTCGGTTAAAAACTCGATTTTTGCAAAAGAAGTTGTAAAAACATTTAAAATTCCTAATCCGATTTAAAATACGTTTTAATCAGACAAGGGTCTATTAATATCCGAGGACTAGGTTTTAAGACGTTTAAAACACCCGTTGATGAGAACCAGCCTTGAGCGTCCACATTCAATGAACCAATTGAGGATCCATATTCAATGAACCAATTGAAGCGTCTACATTCAATGAACCGATTGGGCGTCCACATTCATTGAACCTTTTGGGCAAATTTTCCAGCAAAGATTCAAGAACTTCAAGATTCTTCAAGAAGTTTCAAGAAGATTCGAAGATTTAGTCAAGATTTGATTTCTTTGTAATTCTATCCTAGTTTTAGTTTTCAGTTTTAGTTTAATTTCCTATGGACGAATTTAGGTGTTCATACTAGGAAAGAGACTTTCTTGGGCTGCAAGATGGTGTTCACACTAGAAATGAGCTTTTCTTGGGCTACAAGTTTGCTTCCTTTTTAGTTACTATTCACGTCACTATTCACGTGAATAGTTAATAGGAGTCTTTTCTTGGTCTCCAAATTTGTTTCCTTTGACCTAGTTACTATTCACATTTTTCTATTTCAACTAGGGTTTAGGAGTCTTTTCTAATTAGGAAACTTATTTGTTTTTTGCCTATATAAGGCTGATTTGCAAGAAATAAAAGAAAGACAACTTTGATATTAAATTTGTGAGATTATTCTCCTTAAGTTCTCAAGAACTTTTTTCGAACTTATCAAGATTATTCTTGTGGCATTCAACTCTGACTTATCAAACGAGATCTCCATCCTCGTTTGTGGCGTCTTCAATTATACCAAGGTTCTAGCTTTGCTAAGCATAGGGTCGCAGATCCATTCAATCCTGAAAGGTCTTGGGGTCGTTTGCCATATTTGGTGTTGGGTCGCGTCACATGTTGGCGTGGTTCGTATCAATTGGTATCAGAGCTTAGGTTTATCAGGTTTGCTTATCCTTTTCTTGTTTTCTTGGTTAATTTCGTGTGTCTAGGTTTAGGTTTTAAGTTTCTTTCTTCATTCTTGATTGAGTCTTGATTATCAATTCCATTTCTTGCCTTGCTTCAATTCTGTTTTAGGTTGTCTTAAATCCGTTCTTGCTTCCAATTTCGTTTTTTGTGTTGTGTCAATTCCGTTTCTTGCTTTCAATTGGCCAAACCCTAAAATCTTGAATTAAGGTTTCTTGTGCTTCTAAATTTGAATTCTTGTGACTTGCTCATTGTTTTCGTTTTTGAAAAGTCAAGAAAAGAAAGAAAAGTGAGAGAGAAAAACAAAAAAAAAAAAAAACAGTTCGGAACTGAAAAATTCGAAAAACAGTGAACAGTAAACTTTTTTTTTAGTGAATTAGCCATCGAGGCCAAACTTTTCTGAAGGGAAACGAAGTTCTGAGTATAACCCACAGCTATGCTGTGGGCATCACCCTCTTAGGGCCTAATTCCGTTGTTTTCTATGAGTTTTAGGTATTTTTGTGTTTTCCAATAGGGTTTTCTCAACTTTTCTTATTTTTCTAGGTTTCCTTCTTCGAGTTTTGGTCAATTTTCTTTCTCTAACCTTGTTTCCAGAGTCTTAGAGGTCTGAAAAAAAAAATTCAGATTCCGAAATAGATTATTACGCTGCTTGGTATTCTTGGTAAGTTCTAGGGACTTGAAGGAGAATACGAGAGGAAAAAGGCAGAGTGTGTGAGAATATTAGAGGGTAAAAGCCAAATTGAGTTGAGTGAAACACGTGAGGGAGTGAAATTTAATCATGTCTCAAAATCAAGTAGACAACATTAATGAAGGTGTTCAACAACCCATTGGATAGAACTTACAGATGCAGGCATCGATGAGAGAGATGAGACGAATGATGAGGGCTGAATTGGAGCAGATTCATGAGAGGTTGGATAGGGTAGAATAGAGGCTGGAAAGGGTGCAACCACTAGTTGTTCCGAATGCACCAAGGAGGAACAGATTGCAGCAAAAAGTTGAAGATGTTGATGAGATCGATGAGGAAGGTTTAGATGAAGAGTTTGATAGAGTTTCGGTGGGCAGCAATAGGCGACATGGTTGGGATAGAGATGCTAGGGATCGAGTTGATAGCAACTTAGGAAGCATCAACATGAAGATTCTTGCGTTTCAAGGAAGGAGTGATCCGGAAGCCTATCTTGAGTGGGAAAAGAAGATTGAGTTGGTGTTTGATTGCCACAACTATTCCGAGTTAAAAAAGGTAAAGCTTGCTGCCATTGAATTTACTGATTATGCTATTGTGTGGTGGGATCAATTGTGTCTCAATAGGAGGTGGAATGGAGAACATCATGTGGCAACTTGGGATGAGATGAAGAGAGTAATGAGGAGGTGATTTGTACCCAGTCATTATTATAGGGACTTATACCTCAAGCTGTAAGGTCTTCATCAAGGTAATAAAAGTGTGGATGATTATTACAAAGAGATGGAGATGGCTATGATTAGAGCCAATGTAGAGAAAGATCGGGAGGCGACAATGGCTAGATTTCTGAATGGGCTGAATCGAGAAATTGCTAACACTATTGAGTTGCATCATTATGTTGAGTTAGAAGATTTGGTGCATATGGCAATTAAGGTGGAGAAGCAATTGAAGAGGGTTCACGACCAAGGCCAGCCTCACAACACTCAAGTGCATCACCTTGGAGGTCGAGTTACCCAAGAAAGGAGGAGAGTTCGACTACTTCCAAGGTCAAGCCTGAGCCCAAAACATCCACCCATGCCATGACTTCTCAAGGTAAAACAACCCCTCCTACAACTCGTTCTAGTGATATTAAATGCTTTAAATGTCAAGGACGAGGGCACATAGCTAGCCAATGTCCAAACAAGAGGGCAATGGTAGTTTTGGGAAGTGGGGAGATTGAGTTTGAAGATGAAACGCATTCTGATGACATGCCCATAATAGAGGACACCGAAGTAGGTGAAGAAGAGGAATTTGGGGCAGATTATGGAGAGATGCTTGGATTAGTGGCACGACGAGCTTTGAGCTTGCAAGCTAAAGAGGAGGAAGAAGTAGTGCCACGTGAGAACATCTTTCATACCCGCTACCACGTGAAAGATAAGGTATGTAGTGTTATTATTGATGGTGGTAGTTGTACTAACATTGCTAGTGCTTCAATGGTTGACAAGCTAGGGCTCACAACAATTAAGCATCCACGTCCATTCAAGCTACAATAGTTGAACGATTGTGGTGAGGTAAGGGTTACAAAACAGGTTGTGGTGCCATTTCGCATTGGAAAATATAAAGATGAAGTATTGTGTGATGTGGTACCTATGCATGCTGGACATCTTCTTTTGCGAAGGCCATGGCAATTTGATCGACGTGTGCAGCATGATGGCTTCACCAACAAATACTCATTCATGTTCAATCAACGGACAATCACTCTAGTTCCAATGATACCAAAACAAGTTTATGAGGATCAAGTGAGGTTACAAAAATTGAGTGATCAAAATAACTTGAGTGATCAAAAGAATTTGAATGACCAAAAGAATTTGAGTGAGCAAAAGATGGACAGTGAAAAGAAAAAGAACAAGGCCGAATCTAGAAAGGTAGTGAGGAGAGAAAAGAATTCGGCCAAGGAAAAAATAGAGGGAAAACAAAGAAATTTTTATGCAAAAGCAAGTGAGGTTAAGAGATCTTTGATTTCAAAAAGGCCAATGATTGTACTTATGTACAAAGAGGCTCTTTTAAACACTGACCAACTTGACTCTGCATTGCCTAGTGTTGTTGTTTCTCTCTTGCAGGATTTTGAGGAAGTGTTTCCCGAGGACATACCACATGGTCTATGATACGAACCTGGTCAACATGTGCCCAGACCCAACACCAAGATTGGTAAAACAAACCCAAGACCTTTCAAGAATGGATGGAACTGCGACCCTTTGCCTAGAAAGACAAGAACCTTGATATAGTGAATATGATGGAAACCGCGACCCGTTGCTTAGCAAACCAAGAACCTTGGTATGGTGAAGACGCCACAAACGGGGATGGAAATCCGCTTGATAAGTCAAGGTTGAACGCCACAAGGAATCCCTTGATAAGTTCGAAAGAGTCTCTTGGAGAACTCAAGGAGAATAATCTCACAATTTAATTTCAGAATTGTCTTTTTATTATTTCTCGCAAATCAGCCTTATATAGGCAAAGAACAAATAAGTTTCCTAATTAGAAAAGACTCCTAAACCCTAGCTGAAATAGAAAAATGTGAATAGTAACTAGGTCAAAGGAAACAAACTTGGAGACCAAGAAAAGACTCCTATTAACTATTCACGTGAATAGTGATGTGAATAGTAACTAAAAAGGAAGCAAACTTGCAGCCCAAGAAAAGCTCCTTTCTAGTGTGAACACCTAATCTTGCAGCCCAAGAAAGTCTCTTTCCTAGTGTGAACACCTAAATTCGTCCATAGGGAATTAAACTAAAACTGAAAACTAAAACTAGGATAGAATTACAAAGAAATCAAATCTTGACTAAATCTTCAAATCTTCTTGAAACTTCTTGAAGAATCTTGAAGTTCTTGAATCTTGAAAATAGAATCTTGACTTGAATCTTTGCTGGAAAATTCGCCCAAAAGGTTCAATGAATGTGGACGCCTAGTTGGCTTTCTTGTGGATCTACTTGGAGGAGTAACACCAACCCTTTTTCATCTCTACTAGCCAATGCACTTTCCTCTTGTTGTAGAACTTTCTCAACCAAATTATTCAGCTCTTCCTTGAACCTTTTAGCGCGAGCTCTTGTCACTGGACCAACTGGCACTTGCATTGAATCTGGAACATTCCTAGCAGCCTTGATGTCCCCATCATTCCCCTCATCTTGAGAAGGATTTACCCTCAAATCGTCACCTATATCAAAAGGACTTAAATCAGTAACATTGAAAGTAGCACTAACACTGTACTCACCTGGCAAATCAAGTCTGTAGGCATTATCATTGATCCGCTCGAGGACTTGAAAAGGACCATCTCCTCTAGGTAGCAACTTAGAA